>JAYESA010000008.1:60351384-60371384 GCA_036927795.1 Iris macrosiphon
AGCGTTCTACCGTCGATTCTGTGGCGTAGGCTGGACGTACCCATGACCCATGCCCGATTTTTTGGGTGCGGGTCATGACACATTTTTGGTCGTGGCCCACGCAGGTCTAGTTTCTAGGTCTACCTGCAATAGGATATAGGATATAGGCTGAGAGAGAGTGTGCTCAATCACAACTAGGACCATTCCTGATCTTTTGTTATCTTTAATCTTTATGAAATTGTTTTCTTTTAAACTATTACTGTCCTTCCTTGATGATATCGTATCTTGCACCGTATCAAGACGGAGGAGCCGCTCAAAGGGGACCAGCCAGAGCACCTGCAGTACAGCAGAGAGGACAACCTTTGCAGACTCAGCAGCAGAGGTTTGCCCAGCACCAACAACAGCACCGAGGAGGCCAGCAAGGGCGAGCTTTTGCCCTGACTGTAGACGAGGCCGAACCCGTTGGTGATGTGATCTCAGGTTCTGTTCTTCTTGATTTCATTCCAGCACTTGCTTTATTTGATTTCGGTGCTTCCCATAGCTTTGTGTCTGTATCTTTTGCTATTAGATACCATCTTGTTGCTGAACCTTTAGCTAGACTCTGCAAGATCACGACTGGGGGTGGCATTATCCTAGTCAGTGATGTTTGCAGAGACCGGAGAGTTATCTTGGGAGGCCGGGTGTCACGCCCCAGTCCCAAAGTGTCACGCCCCAGTCCCAAAAATACGTAGGACTAGGACACGTAAGCATGCCAGCCGCATGGATATGGCAACTCCAATATATGGAAACCAATCCACACGTACGCTGTAATATGAATATCAAATCCACAAGTGGTATAATATGTAATACAAGTCACAGGGTAAAATCTAAATCTCATCCACCAAAATTATATAGAAATAAATAATCAGTATCTATGAAACTAGATCTCAATAAGAAGTATCTAAGGATGATAGTTGGATGGAAACAAATCCACTACCAACTCGAATATAAGAGCAAATACAATATGAGTACAACACCACAACACAATATAAGAATACCAGCTATCCATCACAGCTCGAAGAGAAGACATCCTCGGATCATATGTAACCATCCAAATCTGCGCTCCTACAAATACTCAAGAAAAGATACACCTGGCAGCGGACCAGGTCCTCAGAGGGACGTAACAAGATACAGAAAATACGAGCCAATTTGAATACAGTAAACATGCATATGGTTTGAAAATAGATAAGTACGCTGTACATGACAATCTATATGAATGCAAATGAGGACAACTTTTCGACGTATGGGCAAGGGTAGGCTACTCGATCTAATCCTCACAACCTCACGCTCGTCAGTGGACATCAGAAATCGACATACCTCTGGGGTAGCGACCAGCGCGACTCTACAGAAATCGACATACCTCTGGGGTAGCGACCAGCGCGACACACGCCCGTAGTGCGAGCTATATACTACGGTTTACCAGAGTGGTTAAAAGCCCATACGCCTAATGATTGTCCTCTATGATACTAAGTGCCATGTGTGTGTCAACATATCTAATATATAGTAATGACTGAAAGGAAAACTACACATGCAAGAACTATACAGAAATGAAATAAATAAACAGAAATATAAATAGCATGCAAAGTACTGTAAACAATTTGGCAAGGTATCTTGCCTGGTAAGAAAGCTGTAAGGTGTACTGTCCAGAAGTCAAACGCACAGGATCAAAAGCTATGGCCACAGAACAAATGTCTCCGGATGCTGAAATAAATATCACCAACATTTCTAGAATGAGCAAAATAGCTAAAAAGCACTTCCCTTTCGTCCAATTTGGACACAGGGGCAAAATGGTAATTTCGGGTAAAAGTGGGGTCCACATGCGGCCCACTTTGCACCAAAAAGCGTGCCAAGGGTAACAGTCTCTAAATGGGACAAACTATAGGTCAAACAACTCTAAATGTCAATACGAATCCAACGGTATGTCCAAATATGGATTCCGATGGGCCGAACACAATTTGGTCCAAAAAGTCAACTGTGGGGCCCGCCAATTGGCGATCTGGTCAACCGTATCAGAAATGAGTGAAAATTAGGTCATAGGACCAGCGCGTTACCACGAGTCCAGTGGCGCAAGTTTCGTCGCAATCTGACAAGCGTGCACAAAATACGCGCGAGTTCCACAAAAGTTGCGAAAAGAAATGTATTCGCGGATACGGCCTGATTCCGGCGCGCACACGCGTCCGAATCAGTCCCCACAAATTTTCACGTGTCCCGTTATGCTGCGTGCACCATTCGGTACACTTGGCACACGGCAGAGCGGTCCCGTTTGGCGGGGCGCGCTCCGATCTCCAACTTTTGGAAAACCGGAAAAAGTGGTTGCGCGCAGTTTTGTGACGAATATAATTTTGTCCACAGCAACTAATAGCACAAAGTTATAATACAGAAAATAAACTAGGTCATGTAATCTACAGGTATCAAAAAGAATCACCGAATTTGGATCTCTGTGGTGGAAGATACGAACTCGGCAATATGGGTGGTCATTCTGGAATTCTGCGATTGCAGAATTCCGTCTGCTCGCGCTGACTTGGGCGCTGTTTTTCACCTAGGGACACATATTTTTCGAGGTTGACTATAAAACAAAAATTGGAGAGGGTTGAGGGAAGATCATACCTATGAAAACGGAACAGCGTTTGGTCGAGTGAGTCAACGGGAAATCACGCCGGAGCAAAGGTGCTTCGAGTGGAAAACTGCAGTTCGCGATGTCGGCGTCGACGGGATGGTTGGATGGCTTGGGGAGGCTTCTCTGGCTGCGGTGACGGCTCTAGATGGGAAGGGAAAGTCTGGAGTTTTAGGTTAGGGTTTTAGAGAGCTATCTATAGATATATATATATTATATATATTATGAGAGAGAGAGAAACGGGTTGGAAAGAATAGGTGCGGCTACAGCAGCAATTATGCTGAAGGGGGGTCGGATGGGTTATTGGCTGAAGGGTCAATGGGCGGCTAAGGCCTGGGAAGTAAATGGGTGGTCAACGCACTGCAGCAAGTTCCTAAGGAACTTAATTGCAATGAGTAGGCTTATTAACATACATTATTATTGATATTATTATTAGTATTATTATTATATTCTAATTAGTATTACTAGATTATTAAGGATTAGTCACAGCACATAGTATACTGCTAAGGAATAGTCACAGCACATAGTACCTACGAATTTTTAAGTATACTAAGTAACTTATTAATATTATTATTATTATTATTATTATTTTATTGTACTTATTTAATTCTTTTCTTTTCCTTTCTTTCTTTATAAAATATATATACATATATATATATTTGTATATACATATATATATATATACTCATGAGAAAATTTATATAATAGGGTATTGCACATCGTTAGGCTAGCAACTGCTCAAGGGGTCTCCTACATGGAATAAATCCAAAAAATTCCTGATGGTCCCACAAGTCCTCTAAGTGCCCGAACACCTAACATAAAAATTATTAAAAATCTATTTCTCCTATTTAGACCTAATTACTATAATTTAATTAATAAATAATAAATAAAAAGGTATATACGATTTTCTAGGAAGGGGGTTTTACATTCTACCCAACTTATAAAAATTTCGTCCTCAAAATTAAAATTAAGCCACGATAGAATGCAATGATGGTATAAGATTTGCATTATTTAAAATGCAAGACTAGGTTTAAAGGGGTGGGCGATGTTGCACGTTGCACATCCCGAAGAAAAAATCATGAAAAAAAAATCCATATGAGCGAAAATAGATTTCTTCATGTGTCATATCCAATGGTGTGGACACATAAATGCTCCTTTGGATAAAAGCGTCCAACATTTGGAAAATTGCACAAAGATGAGAATTGGATGATGGGCATGTCTAGGATAAGGGTGTAGAATTTGTAGGAAGGCAGTGGCTAGTGTAGTGCTCCAATTATCGGAGCACGATAATGGACACTAAGTGATATAACTATTGCAAAATTAAATAAAATACTGTGTTCTACTTCTAACTGGATTCAAGCTAACCTTAGTCTCACTAACTCAGTCAAGTAGGTTAAATTCTTTGGGTGAGGGGTTCACAATCTGCCGAACTTAAAATTTTCCATCTACCACCTAAGGCCATACATTTAGAAAAACTATTGCTCAAATTATTTAATCATGATTTTTATTCCTCAAAGGTTTAACACCAAACATATCACCTATGATATGCCCTTAACCAATTATAAAAGAGAGTCACTAAGTCATGTGTTTAGCCTTATGGGGTATAGCTAGTACTATCAGTGTCAACTTATACCAGCACGAGGTTTCGTCTTTCCGAAATAGGGGAAGACGGAGAGAAATACTAAAGAACTCAAGGTGAAGGTGACAGAATACAAGTACGAGATTCAAAGAGATTAAAGAATCGAAAAGAGAGTTGTCAGGACAGTTGTGGATTAAAATCCTATTTTTGGTAACTCCCTATTTACATGCTCGTATCAGTACAGTTATATAACCGATACGATGTGTCAGACATGTCTAGGGGCAAGTATATCCGTTTACTACCATATATCTCAATCCACGTAAAATAGTAATGCGAAGAGCGAACCAAGCGCACTAAGGTTAGCTAGACCTTAATACACCGATTCTGATTAGGCAATTGTATCATTGTGTGCACCCAATAATACTTATGCCATGAGCAAGCTCGATGAAAGAATAAGCTTGCAAAAACTAGGCTATAATAGCAGCATAAATCAAGGTAGTACAACAAACATAAATACGCTGGATTATGATGAAAGAAGGTACAAATTAATTCAAGTTCGCAGAAGCAAAAACAACATAAGCAATAATAATAAAAGACTCTACAATCTCTACAGTTATCATACTAATTTCTCGTCTAGGTCGATATTTGAAAAAGCAGGGGTATGGCTTCTAAGCTCTACAGTCTAAAAAAAAAAAAAATGTCGTCCTAAGCTAGCATACAGTTAAATGTCATTCATTCACACTTCAATAATAATAAGGCAAAAGACTATGTGATACTATGTTGTGAGGTATACTACCCAACTTGTAACAATAAACTAGTACTGTAATTGTCTTAAGGATACCGTAGAAAATCTTGTTAAGGTTTACGAGAAGGGTCTTGGTACTTATTAGGGTATCCTCTATGCTAGGGTCAAATATTATGGTAAAACTCCTAACTAACTCTAGTAGCATCTATACTACTCTCAAGTCTTCATAACACATAAAGGGGTAATGCTAAACCAATCTATAGATAAGGAATTCTACGGTTCACTTAATTATTCTAAACTTAGTGGGGTGTCTATATTCTCTTTGTATTCTTAATAGATATGCTACCATAATTATCATCCTAATAACAGGGGTTCCTATATTCTAGCAGAAGGCTATACTCAAAGAACTATTAAGGAAGCACAGGAATCAAGCATGATGCATTTGTTCAAAATAGAACAGATAGGAGGAAGATGAACCATAGTTAATTGTGGATGAGATCCTATATTCTAGTCCTAGGTGCAGGCTTGTTCGGTACAGTAATGTAACCGAGACAATATGCTCTCGACCTGCATGGGCCACCACAAAAACATGTCACGCCCCAGTCCCAAAAATACGTAGGACTAGGACACGTAAGCATGCCAGCCGCATGGATATGGCAACTCCAATATATGGAAACCAATCCACACGTACGCTGTAATATGAATATCAAATCCACAAGTGGTATAATATGTAATACAAGTCACAGGGTAAAATCTAAATTTCATCCACAAAAATCATATAGAAATAAATAATCAGTATCTATGAAACTAGATCTCAATAAGAAGTATCTAAGGATGATAGTTGGATGGAAACAAATCCACTACCAACTCGAATATAAGAGCAAATACAATATGAGTACAACACCACAACACAATATAAGAATACCAGCTATCCATCACAGCTCGAAGAGAAGACATCCTCGGATCACATGTAACCATCCAAATCTGCGCTCCTGCAAATACTCAAGAAAAGATACACCTGGCAGCGGACCAGGTCCTCAGAGGGACGTAACAAGATACAGAAAATACGAGCCAATTTGAATACAGTAAACATGCATATGGTTTGAAAATAGATAAGTACGCTGTACATGACAATCTATATGAATGCAAATGAGGACAACTTTTCGATGTATGGGCAAGGGTAGGCTACTCGATCTAATCCTCACAACCTCACGCTCGTCAGTGGACATCAGAAATCGACATACCTCTGGGGTAGCGACCAGCGCGACTCTACAGAAATCGACATACCTCTGGGGTAGCGACCAGCGCGACACACGCCCGTAGTGCGAGCTATATACTACGGTTTACCAGAGTGGTTAAAAGCCCATACGCCTAATGATTGTCCTCTATGATACTAAGTGCCATGTGTGTGTCAACATATCTAATATATAGTAATGACTGAAAGGAAAACTACACATGCAAGAACTATACAGAAATAAAATAAATAAACAGAAATATAAATAGCATGCAAAGTACTGTAAATAATTTGGCAAGGTATCTTGCCTGGTAAGAAAGCTGTAAGGTGTACTGTCCAGAAGTCAAACGCACAGGATCAAAAGCTATGGCCACAGAACAAATGTCTCCGGATGCTGAAATAAATATCACCAACATTTCTAGAATGAGCAAAATAGCTAAAAAGCACTTCCCTTTCGTCCAATTTGGACACAGGGGCAAAATAGTAATTTCGGGTAAAAGTGGGGTCCACATGCGGCCCACTTTGCACCGAAAAGTGTGCCAAGGGTAACAGTCTCTAAATGGGACAAACTATAGGTCAAACAACTCTAAATGTCAATACGAATCCAACGGTATGTCCAAATGTGGATTCCGATGGGCCGAACATAATTTGGTCCAAAAAGTCAACTGTGGGGCCCGCCAATTGGCGATCTGGTCAACCATCTCAGAAATACTTGAAAATTGGGTCATAGGACCAGCGCGTTACCACGAGTCCAGTGGCGCAAGTTTCGTCACAATCTGACAAGCGTGCACAAAATACGCACGAGTTCCACAAAAGTTGCGAAAAGAAATGTGTCCGCGGATACGGCCTGATTCCGGCGCGCACACGCGTCCGAATCAGTCCCCACAAATTTTCACGTGTCCCGTTATGCTGCGTGCACCATTCGGTACACTTGGCACAAGGCGGAGCGGTCCTGTTTGGCGGGGCGCGCTCCGATCTCCAACTTTTGGAAAACCGGAAAAAGTGGTTGCGCGCAGTTTTGTGACGAATATAATTTTGTCCACAGCAACTAATAGCACAAAGTTATAATACAGAAAATAAACTAGGTCATGTAATCTACAGGTATCAAAAAGAATCACCGAATTCGGATCTCTGTGGTGGGAGATACGAACTCGGCAATATGGGTGGTCATTCTGGAATTCTGCGATTGCAGAATTCCGTCTGCTCGCGCTGACTTGGGCGCTGTTTTTCACCTAGGGGCACATATTTTTCGAGGTTGACTATAAAACAAAAATTGGAGAGGGTTGAGGGAAGATCATACCTATAAAAACGGAACAGCGTTTGGTCGAGCGAGTCAACGGAAAATCACGCCGGAGCGAAGGTGCTTCGAGTGGAAAACTGCAGTTCGCGATGTCGGCGTCGACGGGATGGTTGGATGGCTTGGGGAGGCTTCTCTGGCTGCGGTGACGGCTCTAGATGGGAAGGGGAAGTCTGGAGTTTTAGGTTAGGGTTTTAGAGAGCTATCTATAGATATATATATATTATATATATTATGAGAGAGAGAGAAACGGGTTGGAAAGAATAGGTGCGGCTACAGCAGCAATTATGCTGAAGGGGGGTCGGATGGGTTATTGGCTGAAGGGTCAATAGGCGGCTAAGGCCTGGGAAGTAAATGGGTGGTCAACGCACTGCAGCAAGTTCCTAAGGAACTTAATTGCAATGAGTAGGCTTATTAACATACATTATTATTGATATTATTATTAGTATTATTATTATATTCTAATTAGTATTACTAGATTATTAAGGATTAGTCACAGCACATAGTATACTGCTAAGGAATAGTCACAGCACATAGTACCTACGAATTTTTAAGTATACTAAGTAACTTATTAATATTAATATTATTATTATTATTATTTTATTATACTTATTTAATTCTTTTCTTTTCCTTTCTTTCTTTATAAAATATATATACATATATATATATTTGTATATACATATATATATATATATACTCATGAGAAAATTTATATAATAGGGTATTGCACATCGTTAGGCTAGCAACTGCTCAAGGGGTCTCCTACATGGAATAAATCCGAAAAATTCCTAATGGTCCCACAAGTCCTCTAAGTGCCCGAACACCTAACATAAAAATTATTAAAAATCTATTTCTCCTATTTAGACCTAATTACTATAATTTAATTAATAAATAATAAATAAAAAGGTATATACCATTTTCTAGGAAGGGAGTTTTACACAAAGTACATAGGACTAGGACACGTAAGCATGCCAGCCGCATGGATATGGCAACTCCAATATATGGAAACTAAAACCCATACGTACGCTGTAATATAAATATCCAATCCACAAGTGGTATAAAATGTATCACAAGTCATAGGGTACAATCTAAATCTTATCCACAGAAAATTAATATAAATAAATAACCAACATCTATGTAACTAGATCTCAATAAGAAGTATCTAAAGATGACTGTCGGATGGAAACAAATCCGCTACCAACTCGAATATAAAAGCAACACAATATAGGTACAACACCAAATAAACACTAGGCCCGAAGAGTAAACCTCCTCAACGATCAGTAGCAAGTCCGAATCTGCGCTCCTGTGAATACTCATGAACATCTACACCTGGAAAGGGGCCAGGTCCTCAGAGGGACGTAATAAGATACATAGAAGCAAGCCAATTTAAATACAGTAAACATGCATAATGTTTAAAAATATATAAGTACGCTATACAAGACCATCTATATGAATGCAAATGAGGACCACTTTTCAACGTATGGGCAAGGGTAGGCTACTCGATCTAAGCCTCACAACTCACACACCCGTCCAGAACATCAGAAATCGTCATACCTCGGGGGTAGCGACCAGCGTGACACACGTCCGTAGTGCGAGCTATATACTACGGTTTACCAGAGTGGTTAAAAGCCCATACGCCTAATGATTGTCCTCTCATGATACTAGGTGTCAAGTGTGTGTCAACATATCTAATATATAATAATGACTGAAAGAAACTACACATGCAATGAATATACAAAAATACAATAAATATACAGAAATATAATAAGAATGCAAAATACTGTATGCAATTTGGCAAGGTATCTTGCCTGGTAAGAAAGCTGCAAGGTGTACTGTCCAGAAGTCAAGCACACAGGATCAGAAGCTACGGCTTCAGAACAAATATCTCCGGATACTGAAATAGATATTACCAACGTTCCCAGAATAAGCAAAATATCTAGAAAGCACTTCCCTTTCGTCCAATTTGGACACAGAGGCAAAACGGTAATTTCGGATCAAAGTGGGGTCCACGTGTGGCCCACTTTGCACCGAAAAGCGTGCCAAGGGTAAAAGTCTCTAAATGGGATAAATTATAGGTCAAACAAACTCTAAATGTCAATACGAACTCAACGGTACGTCCAATTTTGGATTCCGGTGAGTCGAACACAAATTTGCCCAAAAAATCAACCGTAGGGCCCGCTAATTGGCGACTTGGTCAACTGTCTCAGAATTGCGTAAAAATTGGGTCACCGGACCAACGCATTACCACGAGCAAGTTTTGTCTCAATCTGACGAGCGTGCACAAAATGTGCAGGGCTTTCGCAAAAGTTGCGACACGGAGATTGTCTGCGGATACGGGCTGATTCCGACGCGCACACGCGTCTGAATTAGTTTTCACAAAATCTCATGTGTCCGGGTATACTGTGCGAACCTTTTGGTACACTTGGTACACGATGAGGTGGTCCCGTTTGGTGGGACGTGCTCCGTTTCACAACTTTTAGAAATCTAAAAAAAGTATATTTTTAGGGTTTTCCAACAAATTTTATTCTATATACAGCAGTTAATAATTAAATGTTAATTTACAGAAATTAAAATAGGTCAAGTGGTCTCCGTATACCAAAAAAAAATTAGATTTGGATCTCTGTGGTGGGAGATACGAATCCGAAAACGTAGGTAGTCATCGCAGTTTTCTGCGATACCCCAAAGTGGTCTTTTTTTGTCAACTTGGATGCTATTTTCGCCTAGGGTTACGTGATGTTCGAAGTCAACTATCATACAGATATTGAAGAGGGTTAAGTGGTGAACTTACCGGTAAAGACGGGGTCGAGTTTGGTTCAGCGAGGTGACGAAAAACAGGGCTGAAACACAGGTAAGTTGCTGTTGAATTATGCAGTTGCGGTGTTGTACGGGATCGCGGTCGTTGGGATCGGTCGGCGGTTGGATTGGGCGGTTCTTCGGTCACGTTACGGCACTCTGGTCGTGATGGAAAGGTGGAGATGGTAGAGAGATGATCTAGGGTTAGGGTTTTGGTCAAGATAAGTTGATATATATAAGAGGTCGAGAGGGGGTGTATATGGGCCGCGGGGGTGTTTGTTCCCTAGTTGCTGTTGCTATCAAAGGGCCGAGTTTGCTAGAGTGTTAGGGTGCTGCTGCTATGCTTTCGTTCTAAGGGGTGGCTGCTGTATGCACTTATGGGTGAGCGCGGGTTAGATCTTAGGAATGGGTTGGGTTTAGGTAGTTAGGGATCCATTAGGATTTAATTAATTGTTTTTCTTTTTCTTTCCTTTTTCCTTTTTCCTTTTTCATTTCTTTCTCTTTCTATTTCTTTTATATATATATATATATATATATATATATATATATATATATATATATATATATATATACGCATAGAAAAATCTAGAATTATATTAATGCATACCATTAAGCTAGCAACTGCTCAAAGGGTCTCCTACATGAAATAAATTCGGAAAAATTTCTAATGGCCCCATAAATCCCCTAAATGCATAAACACCTCAAATAAAAATTAAATAAATTCTATTTTTCTAATTATCTCATAATTACTAAAATTAAATTAATAATTAATTAAAAAAGATTAATACGGTTATTAGGATTAGGGGTTTTACACCGGGAGTTGAGTGTGTGCCTACTCGTAATGCCACTTCTGAGCTACGATATTGTACTCGGGATGGATTAGTTAAGTATGCAATGTGCTAGTATAGATTATCGTGGAGGCAGAGTGTTATTTAGTCCACCGGGTGAGCCAGAGTTTGAGTTTGCCAAAGGAGCAGCGGAGGAGAGTGAGGGAGTCTTCTGCGGAGCCCTGGTGGTAGAGCAGAGATTGCCACATCCACTGATAGCAGAGTTCATGGATGTCTTTTTGGAGGAGTTGCCAGGGTTACCTCCGGACATATATGTGGAGTTCTCTATAGACTTGGTGCCAGGCGCGGAACCGATATCCCAGCACGTCTACAGAGTCAGCAATAGTGAGCTGGTAGAGTTGAAGAAGCAGGTGGATGAGCTTCAGGACAAGGGATTTATCAGATCTAGTTCTTCTCCGTGGGGTACTCCAATACTTTTTGTACCGAAGAAGGATGGGTCAATATGGATGTGTATCGACTACAGGGCTCTGAACAACCTCACAATCAAGAACATGTATCTGCTATCGCGTATTGATGATCTCTTTGACCAGTTGAGCAGAGCGAGGGTTTTTCCAGGATTGATCTGAGGACAGGCTACCACCAGGTGAAGGTCAGGAGGGAGGATATTCCGAAGACAGCTTTTCGGACCAAGTATGGACACTATGAGTTTACAGGAGATTTATTCAGGATTTTTCTCGGATTGCAGAGCCATTGTCTAGGCTGACCTGGAAGGACATGGAGTTTGTTTGGTCAGAGGAGTGCCATATCGCCTTTGATGAGCTGAAGAGGAGGTTGACGACAGCTCTAGTATTGACATTGCCATCAGGGTCTGGAGGATTCACTATCTATAGTGATGCATAGGGGAAGGGACTGGGTTGTGTGTTATAGCAGAATGGGAGGGTGATTGCCTATGCTTCTAGGCAATTACGTTCTCATGAGAAGAACTATCCAACCCACGATTTGGAGTTGACAGCGGTCATCTTTGCTCTGAAGTTGTGGAAATACTATTTATACGGAGAGCGTGTGGAGATCTTCACTGACCACAAGAGCTTGAAGTATGTGTTTACCCAAAAAGAGATGAACATGAGACAGAGGTGATGGTTGGAGTTGATAAAAACTTTGGCATATTATTGCAGTACCATCCAGGAAAGGCGAACGTAGTTGCGGATGCGCTGAGCAGGTATCCGGTAGCTATGTGCCTGACTACAGATCGTTATCTTTTGGCAGATCTAGAGAGCTTGGGCATTGAGGTGATAGTGCCTGGAGTTAAAATGCAGATGTGGGGACTGCAGATTCAGTCAGATTTGGTAGACCGGATCAGGGATACACAGTTTGAGGATGAGTCCCTGAGGAGGAACATGGCGCAGGTTCAGATTGGATTATCAGATGACTTCACCATTGCTGATGATGGTTCGTTACGGCACGGTACTAGGTTGTGTGTGCTGAGTGAGTCATTGCGGGAGAAGGTTCTTCAGGAGGCGCATCGATCCCAGTATTCTATGCATCCAGGTGCCAACAAGATGTATAGAGATCTGAGAGAGCATGTATGGTGATATGGGATGAAGCGGGAGGTAGCGCACTTCGTATCCCGATGCTTAGTGTGCCAGCAGGTGAAGGCGGAGAGGCAGTGGCCAGGAGGGTTACTCCAGCCGTTACCCATTCCGGAGTGGAAATGGGAGCATGTGACCATAGATTTTGTTTTTGGACTTTCCCGTTCTCTGGTGGGAAGGATGCGATTTGGGTCATCGTAGACAGGTTGACCAAATTGGCCCACTTTCTACCATTCAAAGTGGGTACGTCTACGGAGAGACTAACAGAGATGTATGTACGCCAGATAGTCAGACTGTATGGAGTTCCTATGAGCATAGTATCAACCGAGACAGTCGCTTTACTTCACATTTCTGGAGGAGTCTGTAGGCTAGCTTGGGCACCCAGCTCAAGTTTAGTACTGCATATCACTCACAGACAGACGGTCAGTCAGAGAGGACTATTCAGACCCTCGAGAACATGCTTCGCACTTGTGTTCTGGATTTCAGAGGCTCATGGGAGGATCACTTGTACTTGGTAGAGTTTGCTTACAATAACAGCTACCAAGCCAGTATCGAGATGTCACCATTCGAGGCGTTGTATGGACGGAGGTGTCACACTCTGTTATCATGGGATGATGTAGGCGAGAGAGCTTTGCTTGGCCTGGAGATGGTGGTGGATGCAGCGGAGAAGGTCAAGCTCATTAGAGATAGACTTCGGATGGCACAGGACAGGCAGCGGCATTGGACCGATAGCCACCGGAGACCTTTAGAGTTTGAGGTATAGTTTAGAATTTAGATTTTGTTCTTGTGTTTATTTGTGATTGCTTGTTTTAGATTAAGTGCTGAGACCTTATTTTTACTAGGTTGGTGATCTGGTGTTTCTGAGGATTTCTTCGACGCGGGGCACTATTCGCTTCGGTGGAGGCGGGAAGCTTAGCCCACGTTTTGTCGGACCCTTCAGAATCCTTGAGAGGGTCGGCACTGTGGCGTATAGGCTAGATTTGCCGCTTACGCTAGAGGGAGTTCATGATGTGTTCTACGTGTCGCAGTTGAGATGGTACGTGGTGGATCCCAGTCACGTATTGGATCTCTCAGAGATCGTGGTGGGCCATACTCATAGCTATCCAGAGCAGCCGGTGGAGATTCTAGATCGGCGGAAGAAGGTGTTATGGAACCGGACTATTCCCTTGGTTCGCATCGCGTGGAGGCATCACTCTCCAAGTGAGTCGACCTGGGAGAGGGAGGATAAAATGCGCGAGCGATACCCTTATCTTTTCGAGCCCCGAGGTATGGTTCTTTCTTTTTCTTGTATTCTTGTCCTAGTTTCGTCTTTTAATTTCGAGGACAAAATTATTTTAAGGAGGGTAGGCTTGTCACTACCTAATTCTAGAAAATAGAATTTTTTTTTTAATTTGGTAAATTATGTATTGATCATAA
The DNA here is from genome assembly GCA_036927795.1 of Iris macrosiphon. NCBI lineage: Eukaryota > Viridiplantae > Streptophyta > Magnoliopsida > Asparagales > Iridaceae > Iris > Iris macrosiphon. The sequence continues at coordinate 60,365,458 of JAYESA010000008.1, forward strand.
ATAATTGTATTTATATTTAATTAGTGGTTGTATTTATTTTCTATTGGTTGTTTTAGGATTTTGGCTAGTCTGAACTCGTGTCAGACCCTAGTGGACCCATGTCAGACCCGACCAACACCCTTGTCAGACTCATTTATGGGTTTAAATAGTTATTATATTTTTATTTAGTTAGTTGGGTTATTTTGGATTAGTTAGAATGGTTTAAGTGAACCCTAAACCTAAACCCAAGTTGGATGACTAATTTGGAGGGTATTTTAGTCCTTGTGTGTAAACCTAAACCCTATTTTATGTGTATGGCCGCCCCCCCTAACCCTAACACTTCATGACCGAACCCCCCATTCCCTTATTCCATTCTTCTTCTTCTTCTTCTTCTTCTTCTTCTTCTTCTTCTTCTTCACTCTTCTCTCCATTCTTTCTTCTTCCTTCATCCAATTTTCACCATTTCAAGTAAGTTCTTCACCCCTCTTCTCTTCCTTCATCTATTTCTTCCATTAATATAAACCCTAACCCTCTATTTTTCCCTAACCTAGGTGTGTAGAGCCTAGACTTAGTGTAGAGGCTTGGCTTGGAGGCTTGAGGGTGGTGATTTCTAAGATTTTGGAGACTTTGGCCTTGGGATTCCAACTTTCAAGAGGTAAACCCTAACTTTTCTCTTAGTGGTTGCTCTAATATAGTATAATTAATAGTTTAAAACCTTCCTAGACCTTAGAGCTACCCATGGGAGGAAGTTAGAGCTTGTTTGGTTGTGTTTGGAGACTTTGACATTAGATTTTGTGTCAATTTTGGGTGAAATCCGAGATTTGCCCAATTTTGGGTGAAGTCCTAGGTTAGACGGACCTAGGTGGACGTGCTTGGATGTCTTGAGGGTAAGTACGAGTCCCCGTTCGGACACGTGAGATCGTGTCACGAAGATTTGGACGTTTTGGGCGATTTGCGGGTTTTTCGTCGCCATGGGTTCCACATGCATGCGAGTTTTTGTCACGGACCTAGAATTGGAGAGTTAGTATTTTTCTAGGTTCTAGACATCGATTAGAACTCGTGGGTAAATTTTGGGTCGATTCCGAGTAGGCTTGGTGTGCGTTTCACGAGGCATCGCGAACTGTACTCCACGTGTTCATCGAAATGACCAAATGGCCATTTCAACTTGGTTTCTAGATTTCGGACTTGTGTGCGGATTGGTTTAGTTTCGAGGAGTGTGTACTAGAGTTTTCAAGTTATATTTTATATATTTATAGGTATATATATGTATAGGGGTGGTTGTGCGTGTCTTGGGTGGTTGTGTGTGTGTTTGAGAGTGTTGTGTGTTAGTGTGTAAGTGTGTATATATATATATATATATATATATATATATATATATATATATATATATATATATATGTATATATATATATATACACACACACACACACACTATATATATATATATATGTGTGTGTGTGTGTGTGTGTATATATATATATATACATATATATATATATATATATATATATATATATATATATATATATATATATATATATATATATATATGAGTGTGTGTGTGTGTGTGTGTGTGTGTGTGTGTGTGTGTGTGTGTATATATATATATATACATATATATATATATATATATATATATATATATATATATATATATATATATATATGAGTGTGTGTGTGTGTGTGTGTGTGTGTGTGTGTGTGTGTATATATATATATATGTGTGTGTGTGTGTGTGTGTGTGTGTGTGTGTGTGTGTGTGTGTGTGTGTTTATATATATATATTTGTATGAGTGTGTGTTTGTATATATATATATGTGTGTGTTTATATATGTTTGAGTGTGTGTGTGTGTGTGTGTGTGTGTGTGTGTGTGTGTGTGTGTGTGTGTGTTTGTATATATATGTATGAGTGTGTGTGTATATATATAAACATATGTGTGTTTATAGGTGTATATTTATATACGTGTTAGGGTATGTGTTAGTGGGTTTATGCGGGGTTTGTAGCATAGCTTGAGATATCGGATACCGAGGGTATCCCGGTATCTCAAGGAGGCGAGTTTGAGGGTTTACTAGCTTAATGAGCTAGTTTTTGCTTGGATTTTTTGGGCACCCTAGTTTGACCTAGAGTTGACCGTAATTGCCCCCGTTGACCGCAAAAGTCAACTTTTGACATAGTTTTGACCCAGAGTTGACTTTTTAGACTCCGTGTTGACTTCTTGACCCAGATTTTATCGGTTTGATCCGTTCGACCTAGAATAATCCTAGAAGCTTGTTTTTAGTTATTTTATATCAGTTTAACTCTTTAGAACCACGTTTAATCTTATTTTTCGCAATAGATCCTTGCGATGCCTGTCCGGATCTCGATCCTCCCCAGTTGCTCAGGACGTCAGGCGAGTACCTACCTCTGATTGTTTCCATTTCATGATAGCATATATATCACCTGTTCTAGAACTGAAATACTTGATTCTGACACATTGTTTCACGAGCTGGTACTAGTTGGATCCCGTCATGAGATGTTATTCCCCTTACCGTGTTCAGTGGGTACTCTATCACGAGTATTTCATCATGTGCTTCGGGTATTGATTCTCATGTGCTATCATGTGCTTCGTGTGCTCTTGCCTTCATGTGTGCGAATTTATCATGTACATAGCGTGTCGTGGTTGGATCCAAGAGTATTAGTGGGGGAGGGGAGTAGGAGTTGGTTATATGATCAAAGCCAAACAGTATTCATGTGTATGTCGGTTATGCAACTAACGCATAACGGAGTTATCGTAGATTATTCATGTGCAACCTAAGCCGATCATATAACGAACTTGTGCTCAAGGCACTTAGCTAGTATTCCTATTTTCTCATATGCAGTTACTTCTCTACTACTTGTATTGTTCTCCAGTTTTATATTGCTGTTACTTTATCAGTTCTACCATGTATTTACTTTTTTGTACATCTTGTATTCTTTTCTATTGCTAGTCATATACACCTTACCATGTATTTGGAGTTGCTTTCAGAGTTATGTACTTCGCTCTAGTCCTGACTGGATATATTTTTTCTAGAGGATCCTGAGGATTTTTGCCCGACCTTCTATGGGCCAGGTGTCGACGGGTGTTGCGAGCCTGAGATTGAGGAGGAGCCCGTCCCAGCTGAGGAGACGCCGCTAGCGCCCTAGTATAGCTAGGTGGGTTTCACTGGGTTGCTCCCAGTTGGTGTTTTAGATGACTGTATTTTTTTTTTGCTGTTGTGAGATATTGTAGACTTATAGACTTGGAGTGTAATTTTGGATATTGTACTTGCTCTCTTTGGTTCTTTGTTTCTTTGGTTGATATCTTATCGTGCTTTTACTCTTCCCCTAGTTATTGTGATTGAGTTTATATATATTGTGATGTTGCCCTCCTTTTGGAGAGGTTATCTTGATAGGTTATTGTGAGATATAGATATTGTGACCTAGAACGGACCTAGACAGCGTTCTACCGCCGATTCTGCGGCGTAGGCTGGACGTACCCACGACTCATGCCCGATTTTTTGGGTGCGGGCCGTGACACATTTTTGGTTGTGGCCTACGTAGTTCTAGTTTCTAGGTCTACCTACAATAGGATATAGGATATAGGCTGAGAGAGAGTGTGCTCAATCACAACTGGGACCCTTCCTGATCTTTTGTTATCTTTAATCTTTATGAAATTTTTTTTTTTTGAACTATTACTGTCCTTCCTTGATGATATCGTATCTTGCACCGTATCAAGACAGAGGAGCCGCTCAGAGGGGACCAGCAGAGCACCTGTAGTACAGCAGAGAGGACAGCCTTTGCAGACTCAGCAGCAGAGGTTTTCCCAGCACCAGCAACAGCACCGAGGAGGCCAGCAAGGGCAAGCTTTTGCCCTGACCGTAGACGAGGCCGAGCCCGTTGGTAATGTGATCTCAGGTTTTGTTTTTCTTGATTCCATTCCAGTACTTGCTTTATTTGATTCCGGTGCTTCCCATAGCTTTGTGTCTGTATCTTTTGCTATTAGACACTATCTTGTTGCTGAACCTTTAGCTAGACTCTGCAAGATCACGACTGGGGGTGGCATCATCCTAGTCAGTGATGTCTGCAGAGACCGGAGAGTTACCTTAGAAGGCCGAGAGTTTAGTGTGTGCCTACTCGTAATGCCACTTCTGAGCTACGATATTGTACTCGGGATGGATTAGTTGAGTATGCACTGTGCTAGTATAGATTGTCGTGGAGGCAGAGTGTTGTTTAATCCGCCGGGTGAGCCAGAGTTTGAGTTTGCCAGAGGAGCAGCAGAGCAAAGCGAGGAAGTCTTCTGCGGAGCCCTGGTGGTAGAGCAGAGGTTGCCACATCCACTGATAGCGGAGTTCATGAATGTCTTTCCGGAGGAGTTTCCAGGGTTACCTCCGGACAGATATGTGGAGTTCTCTATAGACTTGGTGCAAGGCGCGGAGCCGATATCCCAGCACATCTACAGAGTCAGCAACAGTGAGCTGGTTGAGTTGAAGAAGCAGGTGGATGAGCTTCAGGACAAGGGATTTATCAGATCTAGTTCTTCTCCGTGGGGTGCTCCGATACTTTTTGTGCTGAAGAAGGATAGGTCGATACGGATGTGTATCGACTACATGGCTCTGAACAACCTCACAATCAAGAACAAGTATCCGCTGTCGCGTATTGATGATCTCTTTGACCAGTTGAGCAGAGCCAGGGTATTTTCCAGGATTGATCTGAGGACAGGCTACCACCAGGTGAAGGTCAGGAGGGAGGATATTCCAAAGACAGCTTTTTGGACCAGGTATGGACAGTATAAGTTTATGGTGATGCCGTTTGGGTTGACTAATGCCCCGACAGTGTTCATAAATCTGATGAACAAGGTGTTCCATCAGCATCTGGACAAGTTTATGGTGGTGTTTATAGATGACATCTTGGTGTATTCGAAGACCCTAGAGGAGCATGAAGAGCATCTGAGGATAGTGCTGGAGACTCTAAGGAAGGAGAAGCTTTATGGAAAGATTTTGAAGTGTGAGTTCTTCCTTGAAAAGGTTGAATTCCTTGGTCATGTGGTGACAGGAGAGGGGATCTCGATGGATCTGAGGAAGATCATGGTAGTTGAGGCATGTAGTGCTCCGAGTTCAGTATCAAAGGTCAGGAGTTTCCTAGGGCTGGCGGGTTACTACAAGAGATTTGTTCAGGATTTTTCCCGGATTGCAGAGCCATTGTCTAGGCTGACCCGGAAGGACATAGAGTTTGTTTGGTCAGAGGAGTGCCAGATCGCCTTTGATGAGCTGAAGATGAGGTTGACGCCAGCTCCAGTATTGACGTTGCCATCATGGCCTGGAGGATTCACTATTTATAGTGATACATCGGGGAAGGGACTGGGTTGTGTATTGCAGTAGAATGGGAGGGTGATTGCCTATGCTTCTAGGACATTATGTTCTTATGAGAAGAACTACCCTACCCACGATTTATAGTTGGCAGTGATCATCTTTGCTCTGAAGTTGTGGAAATACTATTTGTACGGAGAGCGTGTGGAGATCTTCACTGACCACAAGAGCTTAAAGTATGTGTTTACCCAAAAAGAGCTGAACATGAGGCAGAGAAGATAGTTGGAGTTGATGAAAGACTTCGACATATTGTTGCAGTACCATCCAGGGAAGGCGAACGTAGTTGCGGATGCGCTGAGAAGGTATCTGGTAGCTATGTGCCTGACTACAGATTGTTATCTTCTGGCAGATCTAGAGAGCTTGGATATTGAGGTGATAGTGCCTGGAGTTGAGATGCAGATGTAGGGACTGCAGATTCAGTCAGAGTTGGAAGACTGGATCAGGGCTACACAGTTTGAGGATGAGTCCCCGAGGAGCATCAGGGCACATGTTTAGATTGGATTATCAGATGACTTCACCATTGCTGATGATGGTTCGTTGCGGCACGGTACCAGGTTGTGTGTGACGAGTGGGACGTTGCTCGA